>JBBGZY010000722.1:3392500-3417500 GCA_037952925.1 Lithobates clamitans | reverse complement strand
TGTAAACGGACAGGCGGTCCGTTTACATCCGACTGCCCATAGAGGAGAGTGGGCTGTGTCTATGGGAATGTTTGACTATTCTTTTAGAAGGGCACTGATGTGAACGAGAAGGCCTGGCTTGCAGTCTCCGCTTTAATTTACCCCAAAAGTGTTCTATCGGGATGAGGTCAGGACTCAAACTCTCTCATCCATGTCTTTATGGACCTTGCTTTGTGCACTTGTACACAGTCATGTTGGAACAGGAAGGGACCATCCCCAAACTGTTCCCACAAAGTTGAGAGCATGAAATTGTTTAAAATGTCTTGGTATGCTGATGCCTTAAGGGTTCCCTTCACTGGAACTAAGGGGCCACGCCCAACTGCTGCAAAAAAATTCCATATCATAATCCCCCTTCACCAAATGATTTGGACCAGTGCACAAAGCAAGGTCCAAAAAGACATGGATGAGCGAGTTGGGTGGAGGAACTTGACTGGCCTGCACAGAGTCCTGACCTCAACCTGACAGAACACCTTTGGAATGAATTAGAGCAGAAACTGCGAGCCAGGCCTTCTCGTCCAACATCAGTGCCTGACCTCACAAATGCGCTTCTGGAAGAATGGTCAAACATTCCCATAGACACACTCTTAAACTTTGTCGACAGCCTTCCCAGAAGAGTTGAAACTGTTATAGCTGCAAAGGGTGGGCCAACTCAATATTGAACCCTACGGACTAAGACTGGCATTTCATTAAAGGTCATGTGTGCATGTAAAGGCAGGTGTCCCAATACTTTTGACAATATAGTGTATGTTGGATAAGGACAAGCAATCTTGGGAGGAGAGAACATCCTATGCTCCACAACTGTGCTGTTCTCCGATCAGTTACATTGTTCCCAGCAGTCTGAAGACTACAGTACACCTCCCCTCTTTGTCCTCCTCTCCAAGCCCCAACACACTTCCTTTCTTTTGGTGACAGCACTTCTTCACAAATACTAGGACTGGTCATTGCTTAGTACAGCCTTTCTCAACCTTTTTACCCCAGAGGAACTCTTGAAATAAATTTCAAGTCTCAGGGAATCCCTGCTAAAAGCAATTGATCAGAGAAATGCTCCTTACATTAGGTGTCTAAATGCCTCCCTTACAAACTAATAAAAAAGGTCACTGGTATCAGGCCACTGGTTCTTGGTCCTGGAACTTTGCAGGCACCATCGGATGGGCAATCAATCAGCCAAAGCTCAAGGAACCCCTAACAACTTCTTGAGGAACTCTAATTATGAATGGTTGATGTGGAGCAAATACACATCAGGATTTCTGACTTTTATCCCACTTTCCTGACTTTGTTTCTGATCAGTGATGCTGAAAGTACTGAAGTCACAAGCTCCTATCATAACAATCAGTCGTTTAAAATGTTTAGAAGTCATCAACTGCAAACACCCCACATGGATCTCAAGACAGGTTTACGGTAAAGATACAGGAGGAGAAAGTTAGTGTCAAAGGCCTTAAATATATTGCATTGGGCTTCTTGCATTAGAAGAGGAGATATGTTGGAGTGTAGAGAAAAACCAGGAGAAATCAGGCAAATAGAACAAGCAGTCATGGCGGTCACTCACAAGCAAAGTATAAAAAAACTTACACTTGGTATATGTCAGGGTCTGTTCTCTTTAATTGTTCTTTATACTCAGCGCTGAACAAATACTGTATATGGAAAAATCAGGATCCAAAAAATCTAATATTGCAGCTAAAAAGGGATTTCAGGATAATACGGAACATATCCTGCCACTGGCAAAAGTAAGAAAAAAACTGAAGAGAGTTTAGGAGCCAGCTATTATGGTGTAGACGCAGTAGCGGCGGTTCTTGAAGTGCAGGAACAACGGCCAGGTGGACCAGAGCCCAGTCGTTGGTGCAGGAACAACGGCCAGGTGGACCAGAGCCCAGTCGTTGGTGCAGGAACAACGGCCAGGTGGACCAGAGCCCAGTCGTTGGTGCAGGAACAACGGCCAGGTTTACCAGAGCCCAGTCGTTGGTGCAGGAACAACGGGCAGGTGAACCAGAGCCCAGTCGTTGGTGCAGGAACAACGGCCAGATAGATCCGAGTCCAGTTGGTGCAGGAACAATGGCCAGATAGACCAGAGCCAGTCGTTGGTGCAGGAACAACGGCCAGATAGACCAGAGCCAGTCGTTGGTGCAGGAACAACGGCCAGATAGACCAGAGCCAGTCGTTGGTGCAGGAACAACGGCCAGATAGACCCGAGTCCAGTTGTTGGTGCAGGAACGATGGGCAGATGTGCCAGAGTTCAGTAGACTATGCAAGTATGACAAGCAGAAGGATCAGAATTGACAAAAAGGTGCAGAAATGACAGACAGATCCAGGTCAAAAAGATTGCACAGATGGCTAGACATATAAAATGTGAGCGCATCCTTATGATCCAGAAACAAAGAATCAGTCCATGGAACGGTGTCACACCTCTTCCCCAAGGCCTAAGAAGTTCAAGAGCCAGTGATCAGAACAGAAAGTCATGGTGACTGTTTTTTGGGAGGACAAGAACTAATCATTCTCCTTCATTTTCAGGAACGTGGTTGTACCGAGATCAGCGAGTGGTATATTGAAACACCTAAGCTTTCAGAAGCCATTAGGAGGAAGAGACCAAACAAGAATCTGAAAACCTCCACATTCATCATGACAATGCATAACTACACACATCTTTGGCAACAAATCAAGCAAATTTGGCTGGTCATTGGTCCCTCGTCTACTGTATAGCCTAGATTTAGCACCTCCAACTTCCACTTGTTCATTCAAATGAAAGACGATCTTCGGGGACAACAATTTGAGGACACAGAAGAGGTGAAAGTGGCTTTGAAGAATTGGGTACAAGAGGATGCAAGAGTTGGGGCACAAATGCATCACTTGTGATGGAGATTTTCTTGAGTAATATCTTTGTATGGAAAAAGAGTTACTCTACCAACATGTAAAATCTGAAAGACCTACATTATAAAAAATAAAAAAAAGTTATGTCCACTATTGCTAAGCCTGCAGACAGTGCAGGAGAGATGGATAGACATATCCAAGGACAGAGATCTGATCGTGTGTACGAGGCTTAACAGATCTGGAATGATAAGACGATGCAGGAAAAATGGACAGACAGATCCTTGTCTAGTAGATGGGGCGGGAAACATGGACAGATGGACTAAATGACAGACAGCTAGAGCCAAGTTCAGTAGAAGGATGGTTGGGTGCTACATAAGTCTGCACACACAAGCAAAAGAATACCACTTTCGAAGCGATCATACGACAATCTGATCGTTCATACACAGCTTTCGTCCGAAATTATCCAAAGGGACAAAACACGAAAAATTTTCTTGTACAATACCAGATTGTACAATTTTCGTTTAATCGGTACAGTTTTCATCCGAAAATACAATACAAATTTTTTGCCACCGTACACACGACCGGACTTTCTGGCAAAGTAGGTCCGACGGTCTTCCCGATGGACTTTCCTACACATGAACGGACTTTCCGGCAGACTAGGTCTACCGGTCTTCCCGATGGACTTTCCTACACATGAACGGACTTTCCGGCAGACTAGGTCTACCGGTCTTCCCGATGGACTTTCCTACACATGAACGGACTTTCCGGCAGACTAGGTCTACCGGTCTTCCCGATGGACTTTCGAAGGAGTTACGCCAGACTTCCGAATGAACGGACTTGCCCACACACGGACTAGTTCAAGTCCGTTCATTTTGAACGTGATGAGGTACGACGGGACTAGAAAAGGAAGTCAATCTCGCTGCTTTTATCGGCGAGATTGACACCTTGCGAGCCCCGTCGCAGAGCATACCAGGCCCTCAGACCGCTCGCTCGTCCCCCACCCCCTTTCCTGACCGGCCGGGCTGCGTGCTCGGATAAGGGTCTGGTATGGATTTTGGGGGGACCCCCACGCAGTTTTTTTTCGGCGTAGGGGGTTCCCCTTAATACCATACCAGACGACATTGTCGCCTCTTTCTCGCGCTCGCTGCAATAGGAAAATGTGTTTTTCCTATTGCAGCGAGCGTGAGATTATACCCTGTCGCCGAGAACCAGCGCGATAGGATCGCGCTGGAAACATTCTCGCGGATAGGTGCTGTAGCTGCGCTTGCGTCGTATTTGGTCCGTACAGACGAACGGGCTTCCCGATAGGAACTGGGTCCGGCAGAGTTCCGGGGGAAAGATTTGAAACATGTTTCAAATCTAAAGTCCGGCTGATTTTCGACCGAAAAGGTCCGTCGGAAGTCCGATGAAGCCCACACAGGGATTGTCCGACGGATTCGGTCTGTCGGACCAGTCTGGTCGAAAAAGTCCACTCGTGTGTACAGGGCATTACTCTGTAGTACGAGAATTTTAGTAAATTGACTAACCTCTTCATTTTCGATATGAGACTAGCATATAAAAAAAAAAAAAAAAAAAGAACAATCATTCGTCCGATATTGTCATATTGTGTACAAGGCTGCCCATTAGTAAAACTGCCATCTTTGTTTTCCTGAAATATTAAACAATACAATAATGCACACAATCCCTGCGCCTGTATAAAGGGATTGCTCATTCATAGCCTTAACAGGCTCCGGTCTTATCAGTCATCTGAGCTCAAACAGCAAAGATCGATGTGAAGGGCAGAGGTCAGGCAATACACCCATCATTACCTTTCTCCCAGCCTAGAAATACACAGATCGCCTTTGTTTAAGCCAGCGTCCCAACAATATGAATCACAAACATCCCTTTCGAGAATTTCAGATCGGCGCTTTCCTGGTGGTTCATTTAACGGCTCCGGAAGGTTTTACCCCCTTCATGACCAGGCCATTTTTGGCTCAGAGGCAGTACTTTAACTGGTAATTGCACGGTCATGCAACACTGTACCCAAGCAAAACTGATATATCCTTTTTTTCACACAGTTTTCTTTTGGTTGTTTTTAATCGCCACTCGTTTTGTTTTTTTTTTCAATTATATAAATGAAAAATAAAAAGGGCAAACATTTTGAAAACAAAAAATAATAATTTTTCAGTTTCTGCTATAAAAACGTATTGGGTAAAAAATTAAAATCTAATTTCTTCATAAATTTAGGCCAAAATGTATACTGCTACGTCTTTGGTAAAAAACAAAAAAAAATCCCAATAAGTGTGTATTGATTGGTTTTCATGAAAGTTATAGCGTCTACAAACTACGGGATATATACTCAATTTTTTTTTTTTTTTTTTTTTTTTTAACCCCTTCACCCCCCGGAAGAATTTACCCCCTTCCTGACCGGAGCACTTTTTGCGATACGGCACTGTGCCGCTTTAATTGACAATTGCGCGGTCGTGCGACGTTCAAACAAAATTGATGCGCCCCCCCCCCAAATAGAGCTTTCTGTTGGTGATATTTGATCACCCCTGCGGTTTTTATTTTTTGCGCTATAAACAAAAAAAAGAGCGACAGTTTTGAAAAAAAAAGCAAGATTTTTTACTTTTTGCTATAATAAATATGCCCAAAAAAAAACAAAAAAACTAATTTCTTTTTCAGTTTATGCCGATATGTATTCTTATTACATATTTTTGGTAAAAAAAAAAAAAAAAAAAAAAATGGCAATAAGCGTATATTGATTGGTTTGCGCTAAAAGTTATAGCGTCTACAAAATAGGAGATAGATTTATGCCATTTTTATTATTCTTTTTTTTTTCTTATTAGTAATGGCAGCGATCTGCGATTTTTATCATGACTGCGACAATATAGCGGACACATCGGACACTATTTTGGGACCATTGTCATTTATACAGCGATCAGTGCTATAAAAATGCACTGATTACTGTATAAATGACAATGGCAGGGAAGGGGTTAAACACTAGTGGCAATCAAGGGGTTAAGTATGTCCTAGGGAGTGATTCTAACTGTGGGTGGGGGGGGGATGGGCTACCACTGACATGACAGCGATCACTACTCCCGATGACAGAGAGCAGCAGATCGCTGTCATGTCACAAGGCAGAACGGGGAAATGCCTTGTTTACATAGGCATCTCCCTGTTCTGCATCTCCCTGTTCTGTCGCTCCGCGACACCGGCGGACATAGAGTCCGTGAGACCCGTGGGCGCGGTCACGGAGTACGTGGCGGGCACGCGTGCGTCCACAATGCCACATCTTAAAGGGGACGTACCTGTACGCCCATTTGCGCAGTCGTGCCATTGTGCCGACGAATATTGTTGTGCGCTGGTCAGCAATCGGTTAACGACTAACGGCAGTGATCAGCAACTCATAGTGCGGCGGGCAATCTGACACTTGGTGGGAACTGACTAACTGCCACTGACACCAATACAGTGATAATACTATATGCACTGTCACTGTTCTAATGACACTGGCTGGAAAGGGGTTAAAAACTCAGGTAATCGAAGGGTTAAACATGTGCCTAACAAATGTTAATGTGTGTAACGTGTGCTGCTTTTCACTAAATATCTTTGTTTGCTTTGCAGGGGTAAGAAACAGATCATTACTACTGTAGAGAGCCCTGTGTTGATTGTCAACACGGGGCTCTGGGCTGTGATTGGACACACCTGATCAGCAGGTCCCGGCCATGAATCATTGGCTGGACCCTGCTGACAAACTCCCGCCATGTACAATCACAACAAGTATCGGCGGTATTGACATATTCTGAGCAAGCAGTAAATGCACTATAAGCCCTCATTCACCTCTGTAGCTACAAGTATGGTGGAGAAATCAGTTATCAAAGTTTTCTGTGAAAGCAGATTCTTGGTTCCTATGGTGTCCTTTATTTGTGTTTTGCCTTTTATATGTGTATTTGTTTGTTGTTTGTTGAGAACCATTGCTTTATATTTTTGTTTTACATTCTTTTTACTGTTGGACAATTCACATTGTGTTTTTTACCACAATGCATGGCAATGCAGTGCATTGTGAATGGCAACCCAACACATTGTACAGTAGAGCCCAATGCACAACAGACCACAGCGCACCACAATGCGGGTGCACCTCTTTGCTAAAGGGTCATGTAAGTGTTTTCATCCCTTGCTGTGCGTTGGCAGCCCATGTGGCCATATTTGGGCAATGATGTCCCACCCCCATCCCTGCTCCTTTGCTTATGTGACAAAACCACACAGAGGGCGCACCAGCCTAGTGCATCGCCATTATAACACTTTATTGCAATTAAAGTGTTACGAAACCCACAACAGTAAAATCAGTCTGTATATGCAGTAAAGCATGCTTGTTATACTCACTGTGGAACCTAAGGGGTTAATCCTCCGCATTGTGTAAAAAGGCTGTTTGAACCTGTCTTTTCTGATCCTCCCCTTCTTCCACCGTCCCCACTCCATTTCCTGATAGAACAGAGGCTAGGGGACAAGCTGCACATGCTCAGTTTGGAGAGTACTGCTAGAGAGTTTTTTTTTCCTTGGGAGAGTGCATGTGATTAGCACAGGGCCAATCAGCACTGTCCAGACAGAGGGACAGGGGTCCTGCAGCCTCATAGGACATTCAGGGGAGAATGAAAACTCCTATCAGTGTCTGGTTAAAGCTTGTAGGAGGAGTCACAAGACTGCTCTAACTGTTGATGGGAAAGGGTATTTAGCAGTTTCTAAAACGTTTAGATTTCCATGTTCTGTGTACTATGGGAGGCCAGATATAGTGAATGCAGGGTCCTGGGTTTAGTAACACTTTATTAAAAGCAAGTAATATACTAACAAACGCATGGCAGTGACAGTTGTGTTCCTGCTTCCAGTTCCCCACTGCTCAACTTGTAACACAGGAAGGCCCTGCCTTGAGCGTCCAGTATGGCTTACGCGTTTCGAAGGACAGCCCCTCTTCCTCAGAGCCAGAAATTGCCAGCCACGTATGGTTGCCAAGGACATGGCGGGAGCAAGCACCCACTGCTTCCTTAGCAACCCCTGACATCACAAAGCTGTCACGTTCCTTCGTACACAATAGACGCCCTCAACATTTGGTATATAAACGAATGTCCAAGCCACGAGTGCTAGGCCCGGAAAAAAAAAAAAAACAAGTAAACATGAAGGCGTGTGAAGGTATGTGTTCTATACGGATAGGAAAGGACAGCAGGATTTCTAGAGAACACAGACGGCAGACTGATGGGACCTGGGTAAACATATGAACTGGAACAAACGCTTACCACCCACATACGTGTAAACACGGCCTTTTCAGCGACAGGCGGTATATAAACATTATACGGCTGTCAGAGTTTCTTCCTATGTATACGGCTTACGTGTATTTACTTGTTCATTACCAGAAATAAGCCTGAGCACTAGGTTAAAGGTTAGAGTTAACCATTTCAGCTCCGGAAGATTTAACCCCCCCCCCCCCATGACCAGGCCATTTCTTGCAATACGGCATATTTGCGTTACTTTAACTGACAATTGCGCGGTCGTGCGACACTGTACCCAAATAAAATGTATGTCCTTTTTTTCCCCCACAAATAGAGATTTCTTTTGGTGGTATTTGATCACCTCTGCACTTTTTAATTTTTTGTGCTATAAAACAAAAAAAGACCGACAATTTTGAAAAAATTAAAAAAAGAAAAAAAAAAAAAAAAAAAATCTTCATCAGTTAAGGCCAATATGCAACATATTTTTGGTAAAAAAAAAAAAATCTCAATAAGCGTATATTGATTGGTTTTGCAAAAGTTATAACGTCTACAAAATAGAGTTGCCGATACCGAGTATTTGTACTCGTACAAATGCACCGATACCTGAAAGCGATACTTTCAGGCTTGGTTCTCAGTGGGGATGAACAAAAGTTCATCTGTTTAACCCCTTATTAACCCGTAATTTACTCTAATCAGCCTTAACTCCCTATTCTCCTCCATTTAATTATTATTTTCCTGCTTTTTTTTTTTTTTTTGTATATGTCTAATTTTACAAACGATAAACAATTAAAACTTTTTTTTTTTGTTTGCTTTGCTAGTGAATATTTTCACACATATATATTAACATATATTTACACATTTCACATTGAAAAAGCACAAAAAAAAATAAAAATATTAAAAAAAATAAAAAAAAATCTATTTATTTCATTTGTAAATGACTTTTCAATGCTTTATACCATTGCTGACAGCTGAAGTGTAAACAAAACAGTTGCGGTAATTATCGGTAATTGGTATCGGCGAGTACTAAGAAAAAAAAAAAAAAAAGTATCGGTACTCGTAAGAAAAAAAAAAATGGTATCGGTGCATCCCTACTACAAAACTATGGGATATTTTTATGGAATTTTCATTTATTTTATTTTTTAACTAGTAATGGTGCAACTTATAGCGGGACTGCGACATTGCGGCGGACAAATTGGACACCAAGTGACACTTTTTTGAAGACCAGTGACACCAACACAATGGTCAGTGCTAAAAAAAAAAATATGCACTGTTACTGTACTAAAATGACACTGCTAGGGGAAGGGGTTAACATCAAAGACGATCAAAGGGTTAAATGCGTTTCCTGGGTAGAATAGATAGAACGCCTTTGGGATGAATTAGAGTGGAGACTGCAAGCTAGGCCTTCTCATCCCCCATCAGTGCCTGACCTCACAAAATTCTGGAAGTATGGTCAAACATTCCCATAGACACACTCCTAGACCTTGTGGACAGAAGAGTTGAAGCTGTTATGGCTGTAAAGAGTGGGCCAACTCAATATTGAACCCTACGGACTAATGCTTCGTACACACATTCCGAATATCGTACGACCGACCGTACAACAGTTCTCGCTTAATAGTCGTAAGTAGAAATTGAATAGCTAATAACGTCACGCAAATTTTCGTACGACAAAAAAAAATAAAAAATCGGAAGTGATGTCATGTGTTGTAATGTATTTGTATTGTATTTTCGGACGACAACTATACTGACTAAAGGGAAATCGTACGATCTGGAATCGTACGAGGAAAATTTATTGCCGATAAAAATGGCAGATCGCCGCCATTATTAGTAAAAAAAAAACAAATAATATTAATAAAAATGCCATAAATCTATCCCCTATTTTGTAGACGCTAGAACTTTTGCGCAAACCAATCAATATACACTTTTTTTTTACCAAAAATACGTAGAAGAATACATATCGGCCTAAACTGAGGAAAGAAAATGTTTTTTTTATATATATTTTTTGGGGATATTTATTATAGCAAAAAGTATAAAATATTGCTTTTTTATTTTTTTTTTTAATTGTCGCTCTTTTTTTGTTTATAGCGCAAAAAATAAAAAAACGCAGAGCTGATCAAATATAACCAAATGCCAGATTAATTAAAAAAGCATCCGAACAGAATTAAAAATATTTATGCTGGCACATTTGGCTGCAGTTCAGCTTCATGGTTTTTAATTCCGTTGATTGATATCAATGGAAACCTGTTTCCAGCACGCGGCGGCGAGCACAGCAGGGCTCTGGATGAAGACAATCCCTTCCCCCCCCCCCAAGGTGTTTCCTTGTTTACAGCAGAAAAGGGTGGATTTGGTGGTTAGGTCACGTCATCCTGTCTCATGAGCTGCCAACACGTCTCTATGGGAAAAATGACAGCAAAGCACTTTTCTGGTTCTACAAAATAGTACAAATCACAGCGTTGCAATCCATCACTGATGAGACCCCGTAAGGGAGGAACAGTCTGCCAGGTTGGACTTGATGGACTTGTGTCTTTTTTCAACCTCCCCTTCTATGTAATATCATGGATCTTCAATTGCTGTCCAAAACGTTTATTGCAGAGAGATCAAATCCCAAAAAAAGAAGTGCAACGTTTCAGAGCCGTGTAGGACCCCTTCATCAGAGATATGATCACATGCCTGACAAAGGGGTCCTCCTAGAGTTGCCACCTCACCCTCTTAAACCTGAACACATATGAATTACACAGGTTCTGTGGCTGATTAAGGTGGTAATTAAACCCACTTGGTGCTTCATCTGCATTAAATTAGCTTTAGAACCCGTGTAATTCAAAGGTGTTGGGGTTTAAAGGGATGAGGTGGCAACTCTAGGTCCTCCACGCCCTCAACTTTGGACGACAATTGTAGATCCATGGCGTGCTGGCAAATGTGTGTATTGATCTGTGATATATCCAGTGTCCAGCTGGTAATCGCTACAGCACCCGCTACAGAGGAGCCTGTGATCCAGGAATGTGAGCGGTGGGAATGTAGACAAGACTGCCTACAGATTAGATCGCCGAGCTCTAGTTCCGAATGATGAAGCCACCAGTTTATGAACCGCATCCAGACCTCCCACCTCACGTATACTGCAGCTGGGCGGCCCGGCTGTGCGAAACAACATACCTGTATGTTGCATTGTCTTCTGGAGGCTGAACATTGTCCTAGGGAGGCTAAAATTGCTCCCCTGGCCCTGGAAGGCAGAAAAATGGTCCGAAGGGGCCAAAATTGGTCCTCAAAGACCAAAAATTGCACTCCTGGGCCTTGGAGGTCGAAAATGGTCCTCGGAGGCCAAAAATCGCACTCCCAGCCATGGTAGGCCGAAAATGTTCCTCGGAGGCCAAAAATCACACTTCCGGCCCTGGGAGGCCGAAAATGGTCCTCGGAGCCCAAAATTGCTCTCCCGACCTTGGTAGGCCGAACGGCGGTTTGTAAATAAAGTTCTGCCTATGTAAAACAAAAGTTCTGCCTATGTAAACAGGGCAGACAATTGTTCTGTCACAGAGGAAGAGAGAGATCTTGTGTTCCTGCTAATCAGGAACACAGATGTCTCTCTTCCTCCATTCAGTCCATTCCCCCCCAGTTAGGAAGCATCCCCTAGGAGCACACTTAACCCTTTGATCTCCCCTGATGTTAACTTCCTCCCTGCCAGTGTCATTTACAGTAACAATGCATTTTTTTTGATCACTGATCACTGTATTAGTGTCACTGGTCCCCAAAAAGTGTCAGTTAGGTCTATGATTTGTCCGCCACAATGTTGCAGTCCCCAAAAAAAAAAAAAAAAATAATCGCTGTTTGCCGCCATTACCAGTAAAAAAAATTTTAAAAAATGCCATAAAAATATCCCATAGTTTGTAGACGCTATAACTTTTGCACAAACCAATCAATATATGCGCTTATTGGGAATTTTTTACCAAAAATATGTAGCAGAACACATATTGGCCTAAATTGATGAATAAGTTCGATTTTTTACATATTTTCATTGGATGCGTTTTATAGCAGAAAGTAAAAAAATATTTTTCGAAATTGTCAGTCTTTTTTTGTTTATAGCGCAAAAAATAAAAACCGCAGGAGGTGATCAAATACCACCAAAAGAGAGCTCCATTTGTGGGAAAAAAAGGATATCAATTTTGTTTGGGTACAACGTCGCACGATCGCACAATTGTCAGTTAGAGTAACGCAGTGCCATATCACAAAAAATGGCCTAGTCATTAAGGGCGTAAAACCTTCCGGGGCGGAAGTGGTTAAAAATGAAGACCAGTATGGTAGCTTAATCATTAATCCGAGCCAAGACACTACCTGTACAGAGTTTGCATGTTCTCCCTGTGCCTGTGTGGGTTTCCTCCGGGTACTCCGCTTTCCTCCACACTCCAAAGATATGCTGGCAAGGTAACTGGCTCCTGTCTAAATTGGCCCTAGATGGGGTTGCACCGATACCGTTTTTTTTACCGCCGACTACTGCTACAAAGTAAATGGGCTCAAATCGCTCTGCAAAGAATTGCATGCGATTTGAACAGGAATGCGGTGCGATTCCTGTCCAAATCGCATGCGCTTTCAAATACCCAGACCTCTGCATCGATTTTGTGTGCAGTGCCAGATCATCATCCAAAAGGTAAATGGGGTAGGGAGGGGCGTCCGTTTACCTTTTATTTTTTGTGAAAAAGAGGGGGGGGGGGGGACTTTCACATTAAACACATTAAAAATTCACTCAACGCCATACATTATAAAACATTTTAAGCATTAAAGCCCAACTCCGGGCAAAAAAAAAAAAAAGATGTGCCCGCACTGTGGTTCTTAATGTACCCGGCACTGGCGCACTTAGTACCGCCTCTACATGTTTCGCCATAATAGCATCTTCAGGAAGATCTCTCAAATGTTATGGTGCCCAGTATCTTAGCACCAATAGCCTTCTCCCACCATGCGTTCCAAGACCTGGAAACCGGACAAGACGTCACAACGTACCTGGAAGCTGGAGCATGTAGTACCGCCTGTACATGTTTTGTCATAATAGCTTCTTCAGGAAGCGCTCTCACATTTTATGGTGCCCAGTATCTCGGCACCAATGCACGCAGCCTTACTACGGTTACTGCCATTATTGTTCCACTCAGTGGAGCCGGATTACGTTCCAAGACCTGGAAACCGGACGTCACATCACAACGTACCCGGAAACTGGCGCATGTAGTACCGCCTCTACATGTTTCGCCATAATAGCGTCTTCAGGAAGTACTGTTTTTGTCTAGGGGATTGGAGAACATAGATCTACTTGTCTAATCCTCCCCACACAAAACCAGTCCCTACAGCTCCTGCGCCCCCCCCATGGTCTTTTGCCATGGACTGTTCCTGACATCATCACTCCCATAATCCTGCTCTGGACGGGAGCACCTCAGGAACAGTCCACCAGTGGATGGTGGGGGAGTGGCGGATTGGGTGAGTATAAGCTTTCTTGTCGCCCCTGAAAAAAAAAAAAAGCAGTTAACCCATGCAGTACAGGAACAGCCCCACTGCACGGGAAAAAAAAATGTTTTGCCCGGAGTTGGGCTTTAAGAGCTTAAAGTGTAAGTAAAGGCTAACAATGAACGTCTCTTATTTGCCGACTTTTGATCTGTAAATTATACCATTAAAAGTGTTGTTACATCTCTTCCATAAAAAAAAAAAAAAAAAAACCACACCTGCTGATCCTGCAAGAAACGATAACTTCCAGCTCTATCTACCTGTGCTGACTGTTATCAGTTATATTTTTTCCTGCTACTTCTAGACCATGTGTGTCAAACACAAGGCCCACAGGCCGAAACCGGCCCTCAAGGCCTTTTCATGTGTCCCTTGCACCTCTCATGCAGCTGTGGAACCCTCTCATCTCCACCCCACCTTTTCTCAGCAGTCGACAGCAGAGAGGAGGACAGAACTCCTCTGCCAGATCCAGTGCTTCTCTGTGCAGCAGCGGAGAGGCTCATCTTTTCCTTCCACCCCCTTCCCCGTCTCGGCAGCAGAGAGTCATACAGAACTCCTCCTACAGGTCCTGCTCCTCTCTGTGCAGTCGCAGCACCCCCTCATCTCAGTATTCAGAAGACTTCAGCACCTCCTCTGGTCCTCCTCCAGACCCTGCACTTTCTTCTGCCCAGCTCTGCCTCCAGCTCTTCTTAGCAACAGCACAAGGTAAGGAGGGGTGTGTGCTGTGATGTAAAAGGAGGCTGCGGGACTCTTGACTCCCCCGGTTCTAGACTACAGACCCCTGCCCCCCCCCCAGGTTATGGAGAAAAGGAAAGGGTGATGTGTGCATTCGCCCTGTCTTGGGGTGACAGCACTGCTTCTCCATTGGTGTGCGAGTTTTGTCAATGTAGACAGGAAGTGTGTAAACAATTTGAAAAAAAATTCTAATGCCACCCCCACATCTAAGCTGCAATATATTATATTATATTTGTATCCTTTGGTTTAGATACACTTTAAATTGTGCACTGTAGTGAGAAAAGGGTGGAGGACCCCTTAGATTTTGCCACAGGACACGTCAAGTCCTTGTTACACCCATGTTTGTCTATACGCATAGACGAAGCCGGGATAATCCATTCTTGTGCTTTGACACTCAACTATGACAGCAAACTTTGGATGTGTAGCCCGAGAGTTCACAAGATTTGCCGCAGTCACAGGCTTATGGTCAGATGGTTCATACAATATGACAAAGTAGAGTCCGCTTATATCAGTTTACAATAATTGATCGCCATAAAGAATAATCCATAAAGATTTAACCAGTTGAGCTCCAGCCCGTACACCCCGTATGGACCAGAGCAAGCTTGCCTTCTCCTCTATGGGTCTACTGGTTTAGGTCTCCACCAGATGAGCAGCAGCCCTTGCCACCCCTCTAATTTCCTGGTGGACTCTGGAGCTCAACCGCCATTTTTTTTTTTCAATTTAGAGTCTTTTGCTAAAGCAACCATACAGAAAAAAAAAAAGAAGAAGAACAAAACAACAAAGTTTACCTATGAATAGTAAGAAATTACCCCCAAACCCCCCCCCCCCCACATAAATCTCATTGAGGTTCCACTCATACTTTACGATTTGGAATCCAAAATCCAAATCGTGTGGCAATCGCAGCACAACGTGTGGCATGAATTTGGGCGCCATTATCTTTCAATGTGGTTCTGCCGCCAGTGTCAGGCAATAGGATTGTGCGGCAATTGCACCTTAAAGGGCTCCTTTACACTTGCTTCGACTTTAACACACATTAAAGCGCCTACCACTTCGACATGCTTGATGCTTCTGTTATACTTTTTTGAAGCTAGTGTGTGCGCTGATTTGTGTAAAAGGAGCCCAGCAGAACCCTTACTCAGCAGTACCTCCACTCAACATTGGTACCCTTGTTCAGCAGATCCGAGCTTATTAGTACCACCAACTATGCTGATCCTTCACTCAGTAGTAACCTCCAACTAGGCTGAATCTCCTCTATCCCAGGTCCCTGCTCACCTCCCACTATATTGCTCCCACATTGTGCACCATGTGTGACATCTGCTAGTTTTTCCTGCTCTGGTCCCCCAGCTCTGCTGATCCTTTTCTGCTCAGTCCACTCTCTGCAGGTCTTGGTCACCTTCTTCTATAGCGTTCCCATCCAGGTCTTGGTCACCTTCTTCTATAGCGTTCCCATCCAGGTCTTGGTCACCTTCTTCTATAGCGTTCCCATCCAGGTCTTGGTCACCTTCTTCTATAGCGTTCCCATCCAGGTCTTGGTCACCTTCTTCTATAGCGTTCCCATCCAGGTCTTGGTCACCTTCTTCTATAGCATTCCCATCCAGGTCTTGGTCACCTTCTTCTATTGCGTTCCCATCCAGGTCTTGGTCACCTTCTTCTATAGCTTTCCCATCCAGGTCTTGGTCACCTTCTTCTATAGCATTCCCATCCAGGTCTTGGCACCTTCTTCTATAGCGTTCCCATCCAGGTCTTGGTCACCTTCTTCTATAGCGTTCCCATCCAGGTCCTGGTCACCTTCTTCTATAGCGTTCGCATCCAGGTCCTGGTCACCTTCTTCTATAGCTTTCCCATCCAGGTCTTGGTCACCTTCTTCTATAGCGTTCCCAAATTGCACAACTACATGTGCTGACAGCTAGTTGCTCCACTCCAATCCGGACCCGCTCACCTTCCTGCTGTTCCACACCAGATGTGACGTCTGCACCAGACCTTCCCAGAATATATATACATGAACCAGAAGTGACTGCTGATGATGTCTTTCTAATTTGCTTGTTGGTTAGCAGTGCATGCTAGGATATCTTATATCTGCAATACCTCCAAAGCAAAGCTAAAGCTGAAAAAAAGCTTCAGGTGCTGGAAGTGAACGTTGTTATAGACTTCTATGGAAGCTTTGGAGGTGCTTTGAAGCACCAAGAAAGTGACATGGGACATATTTTTTTTTTAACCAAAGCAAACATGTGTGTAAACATGTGTAAACAAGACTGTAAGGCAACCCATTTATTAAGTGACAGGTGCTTTAAAAAAAGCGTGTCCATTGTCACATTTTGAAGTGTAAACAAGCCCTAAAAAAATCACAAGAAGCCTGTTGCCCAAAAAAGGAGCAGAAGCTTATTTTTGGGCCACAAACACGCATAGGGCGGCCCATACAAATGTTAAACCACTTGACAGTTTCTCTTTGCTCTTGAGGACTTTATCGGTGAGATTCTCTGGATAATTCTGGTGTCTGCACACCTGCTGGGTTCCCACCATTCTCCATTCATTTGTTATGGAGAATGTAACAGGAGGAACTGAAACACACAAAAGGTGACGGGAACACCCAAAGCTCCCAGGAGGACAGCAACAAACATGAATTACGGCAGGGAGACCTCGCAGTTTACAAGACATTTAAGAATCCAGGGGCTGCCTGCGCTATTGTGTGCTTCCCTATGGTAGCCCTTTCATTTGGAGGAGGTGTGACATCTGAAGATACAGGTTTAGTAGGAGTCAGGGGCATCAGGAAAGCAGCACTTTCAGAAGGAGGTCATCAAACCCATGTATTTCCCTCACAATGGGCTTGCTTTAGGCGTCACAAACTAAAGATCTCATCAGCTTGTGAGTAACTTGATTGGATTGGCTTCCTCATAATCCTTTCATGTCTTTACGTCACATGACCACCCGGGACACAGGTGGTTCTTTGAGGAGACCTCCTTCCTCCCGCCACAAACGTAAATTCAATTAAAATCATTAGCAGAGGTCAGCTTGGCAGATGCAGACCTGCTTTATAATCATTCCAGGGATTTCCATGGAACACGTAGAAACCTCATTTAACTGCAGGGGGTTTTTTTTCCTGAAGCTGAAAAACCAGTCAACCTGCTAAATCCACAGATGAATACAATATGGGAGCTGTTTTACCTGACAAAGGATTTGTATTTCTGTCCATCCAGGAATTTAGTACTGGAATTTAGTACGACACCACTACAGAAAGAGCACAATGGTGTCTTGTGTACACCCCTAGCTTTCTGACTGGACAGCAGTAAAAGCTGCTGATTTATGGCCAGCACCCGCTGGTCGGCTAAGCGAATGACAGAGGAGAGCCCTGTGTTGATAAACAACACAGAGCTCTGTCCTGACAGTGGGGATGTGCCGGTTTTGGGCTAAATGCAAAACCGGTCCAAGGCACCTGAACCTGGGGATGTCTTGGATCCTCAGGATCATGGAACCAAGGAGGGAGCCTTAGACTGCACCCTCACCAGTCAGAAAGGTGGTCTTCATTTCAAATCATGGTGGTAACCATAATGACCTTATACAGCTGCTCCAAGCCCCAAGGTATGATGTGATGCCTGATGGAGCTCAGGAGTTGGGGTGCTACAGAGTTACATAGTAAAGGTGGTCTTCATTTCAAATCATGGTGGTAACCATAAAGACCTTATACAGCTGCTCCAAGCCCTGAGGTATGATGTGATGCCTGATGGAGCTCAGGAGTTGGGGTGCTACATAGTTAAGGTGGTCTTCATTTAAAATCATGGTGGTAACCATAAAGACCTTATACAGCTGCTCCAAGCCCTGAGGTATGACAGGATGCCTGATGGAACTCAGGAGTTGGGGTGCTACAGAGTTACATAGTAAAGGTGGTCTTCATTTCAAATCATGGTGGTAACCATAAAGACCTTATACAGCTGCTCCAAGCCCTGAGGTATGATATGATGCCTGATGGAGCTCAGGAGTTGGGGTGCTACATAGTTAAGGTGGTCTTCATTTCAAATCATGGTGGTAACCATAAAGATCTTATACAGCCGCTCCAAGCCCCGAGGAATGATGTGATGCCTGCTGGAGCTCAGGAGTTGAAAAAAAGACACAAGTCCAACCTATGTGTGTGATTTTATGTCAGTGGTGTCCTTTGGCTTATCCAGAAGTGCCGACGTGTATAGAGAATGTAGCAAGCCACTTACCCAGCCCAGTACATGGGAGTGTAGATAATGGCCTCAGCCAGCGGTGCTCCCCTGGCCACGCCTTCTGACACGCTTTGGTCTATGACTAAGCCCCGGTGGGCGGGGCGAAATGCGTCAGTAGCATGGCCAGTGGAGTAGAGCTGGCTGAAGTCATTACTTACACTCACATGTAGTGGGATGGGCAAGTGATAGGGACGCATGGATACCAATTTTTTTTTTCAGGAACGGGGAGTATGAATACCGATACCTATTTTTTCATGATTTGAGCCCATACAAAATAAAAAGGCTCAAACAGCCCAGCAAAGAATGGTATGCGACTTTAACAGGAATGTGGTGCGAGTCCTATCCGAATCACATGCGGTTTCCAGCACCACTCCTGAGTGAACAAAGGCTAAAATCACTATGACCAGCATGGGTTCACACAGGACCGGTGTGAGAAACCGCATGTGATTCGGACAGGAATCGCACTGCATTCCTGTTGAATTTGCATGTGATTCTTTGCAGGGCGATTTGGGCCTATTCATTTTGTATGGGCTCAAATTGCATCACACTGCACGAATAAAGGTGATTGATTTTAGATATCGAAGCATTTTCAAAAGTACTTATGCAAACTCTTAGTATCAGCACATTCTCTATAGACATGGTGGTAGCCAGATGAGAAGGGAATAGCCCAAAAACCTTCTTCCCCGGCAATGTAGAAATGCGAACCGAGCCTCAGCGCTTGTTCACATCAGTTTCGGTGCGGAAAATCATGCAAAACCGCACGTTTTCCCGCACTGCCCTAAAACTCATGTACATGTACAATACATGGTGGTAAATGTGGAGTCCGCGTCTATATAGAGAGAACTAATGCCAAAACCTCACAGACCAGACTGCCATATACTTCCTCCCACAACTTCTCCTTAAATGCAAGAACAGAGTCACAGATAAAGATAGGCAGTATGTATACACTAATCAGCCATAACATTATCACCACTGAATGAATAACATTGATTATCTCATTACAATGGCATCTGAAAGAGCAAGTGAACATGTTGTCCCTGAAGTTGATGTGTTGAAAGCAGAAAGAAAAAGGGCCACCCCAATTTGTTGTGTATGGGGCTGTGTAGCCACAGACCAATCAGGGTGCCCATGCTGACCTGTGTCCCCAGCCAAGAGCACCTACAACGAGCACACGATCACCAGAACTGGAGCAAGGTGCAATGGGGGATGGTGGTCTGATGAATCGGTGCATGGTCATGGGGGGGGGGGGGTGTCCCTTAGCTGGGGAAGAGATAGCACCAGGATGCAGTATGGGAAGAAGACAAGCTGGGGGAGGCAGTGTGATGCTTTGGACAATGTTCTGCTGGGAAACCTTGGCTCTTGTCATTCATGAGGATTTTACTTGATGTGTACCACCTCCCTAAACATTGTTGCTGACCAAGTACACCCCTTCATGGAAACAGCATTCCCTGATGGCAGTAGCCTGATGCTCCCTGCCGCACTGCACAAATGGTTCAAGAATGGTTTGAGGTGTTGATTTGGCCTCCAAATTCTCCAGACCTCAATCCAATCGAGAATCTGTGGGATGTCCTGGAAAAACAAATCCAATCCATGGAGGGCCCACCTCACAACTTACAGAACTTAAAGTGGTTGTTAAGCCACTCTAACCTGTATACATCAACAGCACTGCCTCCTAATGTAGTATCTCCCTCTGTGTGTGATTTATAAAAATAAATGCTGCAAATAGGGCTAACTTTACTGTTTATTTTTTTTTTTTTTAATTCATTCAAGTGTATTTTTTTCCCAAAAATTGCATTTGAAAAACCGCTGCGCAAATACAGTGTGACATAAAACATTGCAACAAACACCATTTTATTCTCTAGGGTCTCTGCGTCCATTTTAACTGTGGGCAGCTTCCTGGATTTACAGAGAGGCACACCTCCAGCTCTCCGGCTCTCATTGGACCTCTTATGACTCACCCCCCCTCCCTTCCTGGCAAACTCTCATGATGTTTTATACGCCTAGGCTTTTTTCCATACAAGAAACAGGAAGTGGTCTATATAAGGTATTTACTGGCAGAAAAAAAAAATGTTTTACTATCCAAAGTTAAAACAACAAGGCCAGAAGATTTAATAGATGGAAAGTTGAAAAAAATGACTGAAGTTCCGCTATAAGTGGTTAAACTTCCCTCATTTACAGACTGAAGTTCATTCCTTTGATCTAAAGAACAAAATGTTACAATGTTTATAGTTAGCCCAGGGCTGTGGAATGTTGTGATACTTGGCAGACTGTCTGTTTTGTTTTTGACAGCTTTCAAATTTTCCGCATAGAAAGAATCAGGAAAATGCTTTAAGATCGAGAGGGGGGGGGGGGGGAATTGCGGTCTTAACGATTAATCGTGCAGCTCTACTATATAGAGTTCATTAATTGAATTTTTATATTATTTATGATTTTTATTTGTGTATTTCTTTTACATTTATTTATTAATTTATTATTATTAATAGTACTACTAACACCCTAACAAAAAACAAAAAATAAATAAATAACCCTAACCCCAGCTCCTAATGCTAACCCCTTACCCTAATGAAAAAAAAAAAATTATATATATATATATATATATATATTTATAGAAAAACTTAAAAAAAAGCTGAAATACCTAGCAGCAAGTGATGCAACAGATAATAGTTTTCTCTATTGGCTAAAAAAAAACAAAAAACACCTGACATGGGAATTTATAGATTTATAGATTGGCAACTCCTATCCTCATATTGATTAGTGGTTCCAAATAAATAATAACTACTGCAGTAGGGAACAGACACAAAAGATACGCTCAGCATCTTTCCAAATTACTGTTCTGCTTTATTATGACGCGATTGAAGGTTTTTATGCACATGATTACGTAGGTATCACATTAATATTACAATTGTACATTTATGGTAACAAGGGGAGTAACATAGGCAGGCTAATTCTAATCCGGGGCGTAACATAGGCAGGCTAATTCTAATCCGGGGCGTAACATAGGCAGACTAATTCTAATCAGGACTCGAAAGAATGCAAATATGTCATGAAAACATTATTAGTGCTGTGTGTACAGTGATAGCAGTGTGCGATACATATAAAATAGAATACAATTATATACAAAACTTACAAATTTCCTTTACACACCAAAGCTCAAAACGCGTACATTGCTCATAAAAACGTGTGCGAACCGCACGTAAATATGCCAGAAAAACGCTCAAAGATGCTACGCTTAGGTGTGAAGGCAGCCTTTAACTGTAGCTGAGAAAAAAGCAGAGACGGGACTGTGCTTTGTGGCAGAGCTGTGTAAATCTGAAAACTGGATGGACAGAATTCCAAATCTGCAGGTAAAACTCCTCCCCTCGATGTATTTCGCCGTCTGCCTGGAGGCTTTGTACTCAGTGAGCGCCGTTCAGTAGCAGAGGAGTTAAGCTCCTATAATAGGTCTTGCAGCTTATCAGATGGTTGGGTAATACTGCTTCCAGATAAGAGATAAGGAAAGACGCACACACACCGAGGATGTGAGCCAACCACCTCCTGACATAACTGGCACAATGAACCAACACTCACAGCAAGTGTCCGTTGTTCTGTCACTTCTATTTCCTGACATACAAGATATTTCATACAGAACGATCGCCCCAGCGCCCAGTTCAGGGTTGTTGGGTAATAAAGTGGTTGATTCCAGAGAAATGATGACGGCTTTGACCAACTGTAGTTTCTAAGGGTTCCTTCACATAGTGGGGTAGTTAGGCAGGTGGTTGAGGTGGGTTTTTACCACCCCCCCAATTGCCCACCTAAAGAAGTGCATGCACCTTGCTCAGGGCTGTACAAATGCCACAGCAAAAATTAAACCATTTGTTGCCCCCAAAACGCCATATATTTAAGTGCACGGGGCTGGGTTGGCATTTTCAGGGTTAAAAGGCTCTTTTAAAAGCGATCCACCGTGGGCAGCTTTTCAGAAGGGGTGCCGTATGAGCCCTAAAGTTTGTAACCTTCGAAACCAACCACCTTTCACTAGATTAGTGAAATGTTAGATTACGGACGTCAATGGTATCTAAAGCCATGGAGCCCAACCTGCATCATGGGGCCACATGGGGCGCATAGGCTCACGCACACAGGCGTACAACGGAAATGGTGTATTCCTGTACCGGGAAACACAGCTACAGTGCGGCGTCCCTATAGGTGGTGACTGTCACCTGTGGTATCCCTATGTAGGCGGTGACCGTCTCCTGCGGCATCCCTATAGACCGTGACCGTCACCTGTGGTATCCCTATATAGGCGGTGACCGTCACCTGCGGCATCCCTATAGGCCATGACCGTCACCTGCGGCATCCCCATATAAGTGGTGACTGTCACCTGCGGCATCCCTATAGGCCGTGACCGTCACCTGCGGCATCCCTATAGGCCGTGACCGTCACCTGCGGCATCCCTATAGGCCGTGACCGTCACCTGCGGCATCCCTATATAGGTGGTGACCGTCACCTGCGGCATCCCTATAGGCCGTGACTGTCACCTGCGGCATCCCTATAGGCCGTGACCGTCACCTGCGGCATCCCTATAGGCCGTGACCGTCACCTGCGGCATCCCTATAGGCCGTGACCGTCACCTGCGGCATCCCTATAGGCCGTGACTGTCACCTGCGGCATCCCTATAGGCCGTGACCGTCACCTGCGGCATCCCTATAGGCCGTGACCGTCACCTGCGGCATCCCTATAGGCCGTGACCGTCACCTGCGGCAT
Organism: Lithobates clamitans; assembly: GCA_037952925.1. Classification (NCBI taxonomy): domain Eukaryota; kingdom Metazoa; phylum Chordata; class Amphibia; order Anura; family Ranidae; genus Lithobates; species Lithobates clamitans. The sequence continues at coordinate 3,394,276 of JBBGZY010000722.1, read as the reverse complement.
CCCTATAGGCCGTGACCGTCACCTGTGGCATCCCTATAGGCCGTGACCGTCACCTGTGGCATCCCTATATAGGTGGTGACCGTCACCTGCGGCATCCCTATAGGCCATGACCGTCACCTGCGGCATCCCCATATAGGTGGTGACCGTCACCTGCGGCATCCCCATATAAGTGGTGACTGTCACCTGCGGCATCCCTATAGGCCGTGACCGTCACCTGCGGCATCCCTATAGGCCGTGACCGTCACCTGTGGCATCCCTATAGGCCGTGACCGTCACCTGCGGCATCCCTATAGGCCGTGACCGTCACCTGCGGCATCCCTATAGGCCGTGACCGTCACCTGCGGCATCCCTATATAGGTGGTGACCGTCACCTGCGGCATCCCTATAGGCCGTGACTGTCACCTGCGGCATCCCTATAGGCCGTGACCGTCACCTGCGGCATCCCTATAGGCCGTGACCGTCACCTGCGGCATCCCTATAGGCCGTGACCGTCACCTGTGGCATCCCTATAGGCCGTGACCGTCACCTGTGGCATCCCTATATAGGTGGTGACCGTCACCTGCGGCATCCCTATAGGCCATGACCGTCACCTGCGGCATCCCCATATAGGTGGTGACCGTCACCTGCGGCATCCCCATATAAGTGGTGACTGTCACCTGCGGCATCCCTATAGGCCGTGACCGTCACCTGCGGCATCCCTATAGGCCGTGACCGTCACCTGTGGCATCCCTATAGGCCGTGACCGTCACCTGTGGCATCCCTATATAGGTGGTGACCGTCACCTGCGGCATCCCTATAGGCCATGACCGTCACCTGCGGCATCCCCATATAGGTGGTGACCGTCACCTGCGGCATCCCCATATAAGTGGTGACTGTCACCTGCGGCATCCCTATAGGCCGTGACCGTCACCTGCGGCATCCCTATAGGCCGTGACCGTCACCTGTGGCATCCCTATAGGCCGTGACCGTCTCCTGTGGCATCCCTATAGGCCGTGACCGTCTCCTGTGGCATCCCTATAGGCCGTGACCGTCTCCTGTGGCATCCCTATAGGCCGTGACCGTCTCCTGTGGCATCCCTATAGGCCGTGACCGTCACCTGCGGCATCCCTATAGGCCGTGACCATCACCTGTGGCATCCCTATAGGCCGTGACCGTCTCCTGTGGCATCCCTATAGGCCGTGACCGTCTCCTGTGGCATCCCTATAGGCCGTGACCGTCACCTGTGGCATCCCTATAGGCCGTGACCGTCTCCTGTGGCATCCCTATAGGCCGTGACCGTCTCCTGTGGCATCCCTATAGGCCGTGACCGTCTCCTGTGGCATCCCTATAGGCCGTGACCGTCTCCTGTGGCATCCCTATAGGCCGTGACCGTCTCCTGTGGCATCCCTATAGGCCGTGACCGTCACCTGCAGCATCCCTATAGGCCGTGACCATCACCTGCGGCATCCCTATGTAGGCTGTGACTGTCTCCTGAGGCATCCCTATAGGCCGTGACCGTCTCCTGTGGCATCCCTATAGGCCGTGACCGTCACCTGCGGCATCCCTATAGGCCGTGACCATCACCTGCGGCATCCCTATGTAGGCTGTGACTGTCTCCTGAGGCATCCCTCCTTTAGGGACATTCACACCTGAGCATAGTGGGAACGTGCGTTCCTGTTCACGTTTTTTTTTTTTTTTTTTGCACTTTTGTGTCAACGCGTTTCTTCCCGGGGGCAGCCTATTCACTTGAATCGGACAAACTCCCCAAAGTAGCTCCAGAACCTTTTTTGGTCGTGG